>VNJN01005268.1:0-10095 GCA_008042485.1 Drosophila mayri | reverse complement strand
CAGCAAAACATCCGTTTTCAAATACAGCTCTAAATAGTCCTTAAGCGTTTGACATTTAAAGTGATTCCAAACCTGAACTGCATGGCGATAATCACCTTTCGAGCATTCTGAGTCTGTTAATTTGCTATAAAATGAGCTCCTTGGTGGCAGAGAACTATAGGAAAGCTTCTGCTCAGAATCTAAGTATTCATAAGGGAAAAATCTGTGATATTTGGAAATTGATTTCGAACAACTTTGAAATCCCCTTCTTTTAAATTTCCTGCCAGTGTATCTAGGCTAGACGGCATAAAACGAAAACTATCTAAAAATCTCATCTTTATCGTATGGAAATAAATTTAGATATTGAGATGTATAATTCCTTGTTCACAGGAATTATTTTAATTTCTCCCTCAATATCCCCAAGTTCTTTCACAAATAAGTGAAAATCGTACTTGGAAAAATTGTGGGATAAAATCTCCCGTCTTATATTTAAGGTTGCATTCACTATGTGCTGCACCTCGAAATTTACCTGAAAAATGGCAATGATCTCTCACCCTGTCATTTCCTAAAATTCCCTTGCATATATGACAATTAACGGCCTCATCAAAATCATAAGAGTCCTGTGGACTCATTTGAAGGGGGACTATGTGATTCATGTATTTTTCATATATAGCAGACAAATCGGACGTTAAAGAGTCGACAAAAGTGCGCCCGACATTTGATCCTGTCTTTGATACAAATTTTTCTATGGAGGGGTCAAATGAGCACTTAATATAATAGGCGAAGGCTATTGGGATATGCTTATTTACTATTTGAGTTTTCTCACTTACATCTATTGTTGGAGACTCGAGTATGCACTCGAAATCTGCGTACGGGGCGAAGGGTACCACCAGCTGTCTATATGTGTGTTTGAAGGACAGCTTCGTTTTCTTCGGCGGTTCATTCACCATATTACTGCATCGTTCGCTGTGTCGTTGAGCCCTCTCCTCACTCGTTGGGAAGGAAAGGCACTTGTTGCAGAACCAACGTTTGATTCAATTTTTTCCCAATTGAAAACATAATAGTCTATGAAGAAATATTTAATTTGAATTAGAATATTTTTTGATTTTTATTATTATTTTATTATTTATTTTATTTTGTCTTTTTGTAAGTTATTTGTGCTAACCTTGAAATATGTTTATTCCACACATAATTTCCATGGATTTCGGGGGTTGGTCCATCGAGGAAAAGTAAATTTATATGATGCTGCTTCTCCGTTCCATCAGTAAAGTAGGGTCCAATTATTTTATCATTCTCATTATCATACCCAAACACATTTATGCTGATGTGAGGGTTTTGTTTAACAAAGAGGTGGATTTTCTCTTTTTGCATCGGGAATGCTAGTCCAGTGAAGTCAATTGTGATGTTATCGCTGATTTTATATCCACACCATAAACACTGAATACTTTACCCTTATCCTTCGTGTTGAGTGCAGACACAATCGCCCACTTGAATCAGAACTCATCTTTGTTGTGTACGTTTATACACGCTCTGCGGGCTTTAAGGGACTTTGGGAGCTCAAAATATTTGGATCCTTTCAGAGGAACACATTTCAACATGTTCATCTCTACTCTGAGGATCTTTGTAAGAGTCCACCCACATGGGAATTGTATAATTCAGGTAAATTTGTGCCCATCGTCAGTAGAGACATCTTACTCTAAAACGATTCTATTTCGAAATATATTTGATCCTCTTTCATGAGCATATATTCCGCAAATAGCTCGAAATTTATTTTTGATTATGTATGATATGGCACCACCCTTTCAATGTGACGGAACAGCGCTTGTCCTGTTTCGTGAAGAAATTCACCAGGGAATCGAAGAGCTGCTCCTCATTCATAAACATATATTGAAGAATACGTCCCTTGTATCCATCAACAATTTGTTTAATTGCCCCATCCAGCGGTCGGGTGGCATGGTATTTATGCTCTTCCGTGCGTACGTGAGCTACCCATTCCATTTTTGATGTGAAGTGTAGACGGCAGGTGTGGCAGGAGGCAGGCATGTTGTTGGTGTTGTTGCCGTTGTTGGAGTTGATGGCATACATTTTGATTGTAGATGGTGGTGGTGATAAAAATTGAAATAAACTTTCACTTAACTTATGAGTTTATGTAGCGCTGTTTTTTGTTTTTTATTATTTTGTTTTTAGGCGGGTGGCGGAATTCTATTTTATTTTTCACTTTATGGAAAATTTTCAACACAACCGTTTGAATCGCAAACTAGAAGTGATTCATAAGTCAGAACTAGAGTATCCGCAAACCCTCAAAAATCCAAAGAGAACAATTTCAGACATTTACTTTACATCCCATCTTAACCTTTCCATCCTCTTTGAGATATGTCTCAACTTGTTTAAGAATCCGTTACAAATGTATCCTTTTCACCCCATCCTACGCAAACGTGATCGGTCCGGAGCGTTCTTTCCCCGTCCCCTTTTAAGAGAGGGTCATGGGCGAGAGAGCACGTGCGCTCCAGGATCACACACCTTTCCCCGTCCCTTTTTAAGTGAGGGTCGTGGGAAAGTGCACCTGCGGTCCAGGATCGCGCACGTGTTAATATCCTTGTCGGTGCCTTTGTAGACTTTATATCTCAAATACTGCGAAGACTTTCGAGAATGCCGAATCTCTCTCTGAAGACTTTCGAGTCCCCGCGAACTGTAGACCTACGAGTCCGCCTCTCTCTGAAGACGTCCGAGCTCGCCTGCGAACTGCCGAGACGAAGACGACAAGGACGCGAGAAGCCCGACGGCCGAGTCGACGGCGATTCCTGGTTCCCGACATAGCAGATCTGAAAACTCTGTCCCGTGAATGATTCAATAAAGAGCCAGATTTATTTAAGTTAACCGAATTCTCTCCTCTGTTCTTACTGGGAAACGGGCAAACTTCTCTTAAAGCTACCACTCGGACTACTAAAACGGACTCTGGCCGTCCCTGAGCTATCTGGAAACTGGGCGACAGACCGTGACACCTTTTAGATGCATTGACCCTAATTAATTGCATCTTTATTACCCCTCCCTATTGACAGGTTGACATCTAACTAGGGATGTCGAAAATTTAAAAAAATATCGCATCGATGATATTTGTTTTTATAAAAAAAATAGATGATAATATTTAAAAATATCACTTCGAAATATCGATATATTTGATATTTTTATACCCTTGCAGGGTATTATAATTTCAGTCAGAAGTTTGCAACGCAGTAAAGGAGACATCTCCGACCCTATAAAGAATAAATATTCTTGATCAGGATCAACAGCCGAGTCGATCTAGCCATGTCCGTCTGTCCGTCTGTCCGTCCATCTGTCCGATTATACGCAAACTAGTCCCTCAGTTTTGAAGTTATCTGAATGAAACTTTGCAGTTAGTCTTATATATACTATCACTCCTACATATGTCGGAACGGGCCGGATCGGACAACTATATCATATAGCTGCCATAGGAACAATTGAAAAATCTTTAGAAAAAAAATTTTAACTTTGTCAGTTTTAAAGATATTTTAACCATATTTGGCCATCTTATATTATTTCAGACTTTCGGTATTAATTTCATGAAAATCGGCCAACTATATCCTATAGCTGCCATAGGAACTATCAGGAAAATAAATAAAACATAATTTAGCAGATTTTCAAACCATTTGAGATTTAGCAACTAATAATTATTACAGAATTTCGGTGTTCATTTTTTGTTAAAATTTTGCAAGGGTATATAAACTTCGGTGTGCCGAAGTTAGCTTCTTTTCTTGTTTTGATATTTTTTTATATAAAAATGTTTTCCCCCACAATAAAATACAAGTTTAATAAAATGTATTATTTAATTTATATTTTATTTTATTATTTATATTTCTTATATTATTACTTATACTTATATTATATTCTACTTATTATAATTTATAATGCTTAATTTAAAACTAAAACTAACTGAAAACTAAGCCCAATATTAGGAATCAATAGATTTAAGAAAAACCCCCTGTTGTATACATATATGTATCCGTCATTTGGTTACGGATATCGCATACTACACATTTAACATCAATTTTTTCGTTTTTCGCTTTTTCGTTTGTTCAGTTGTTTCAGTTGTTAAAAATTAATTGGAATCACTTTGAAGAATAAAATCAGAGTGACCATGAAAAAATATCAAAAGATATAAAAAAAAAATATCGCGATGACGATATTTGGGCAAAAAAAAATATCACGATATAAATATATCATTTTAAACAAAAAATATCGATATTTTGATATATTATCAACAACCCTACATCTAACCCTAATTAATTGCATTTTTATTACCCTAATCTTGACAGCTAACCCATTAATTGCATTTTAATTATCATTTTTGCCGACATCAAAGGGTCCCGAAACTGAGGTTTTTATACTACTCCGATGCTCTACGATCTGGATCGGAAAATCCAATTCAGCCTAATTCACAAAGCGGTCAACAGGCCCCAAGAGAGCCACATAGCAAAACCGAAACTAAGATGCTTACCCTCCAACAGAGTATGATGGAGTTTATGTCATTCATGAAAACGACCATGCAAACATTTGTTTAAAACCAGAACATGGTAATACAGCTGCTCGTAGCACAACAGTCTAAGTAATATATGTAGTCTCTACGAATAACAATGTGGAACGCCAATGGTGTCTCAAGGCATAAACTAGAATTGTCACAATTCTTGACCGAATTGGCGTTATGCTGCTCGTGAAAACGCATCTTACAAGCAAATACAATTTCCAAATAAGAGGCTGTACAATCTACCGCACAGATCATCCAGATGGGAAAGCCCGCGGCGGAACTGGAGTCCTAATCAGAAAACGCATTAAACACAATTTGCACAAAAGGTTTGCCACGAACTTCTTGCAGGCCACTTCGATACAAATTTAGACAAATAACTGTAGCCTTTCAATCGCTGCCGTTTACTGCCCTCCTCTTTTCTCAATCTCGGAAGGACAATTTATGGACTTCTACAATTCACTTGGGGATCGTTTTATAGCCGCAGGAGACTACAATGCCAAACATACGCACTGGGGATCACGACTAGTGACTCCCAAAGGAAGGCAATTGTACAAAGCAATTAAAAATGTGAGAAATAAACCGGACTATGTTTCGCCTAGAAGTCCCTCAAACTGGACAACCGAACCACGCAAGCTCCCAGACCTTATTGATTTTGCGGTGACAAAAAACATATCCCGCAATCTAATAAGTGCCAAAGCAGTCACTGACTTATCATCAGACCACCGGCTGTGTTTTTAACGCTTCTTCAAAGCCCAGAAATAACCTTCAGCCTGACGTCGCTAAAAACGAACTGGCTTAAATACAAAAAGGACGTGAGTGCCCGGAAAGGCTTTAGCCCCGAAACTTAAAATAAAATCGGAAATCGACTACACTACGAGCGCTCTGGAAAAAGTACTCGTTGCGGCAGCTAAAATCTCTACTCCTCAAGTGGAGGAAGTAGACCAAAACAAATACTACAAATCCATATCAACAAATCGAACAGCTCGTGCGAGGAGAGAGGCGCGCGGGTCGTGACTGGCAAACCAGCAGAGCACCTGCTTCAAAGCAACGACTTAAGGAAGCAGCCCGATCACTCGACCAGGCTCTTCACCAACAGGAGGAAAATGCAAATCTGAGGTACTTCCAGAATCTCTCACCAATAAGCACAAAGTATCCCCTGTAGAGGGCCTATCCAAATCTTAGCGCCCCAATTGAAACTACCACCCCGATAATAAACTCTTCGGGATGCTGGGCTCGCAGCGACAAAGACCGAGCTGAAACATTCGCTTCACATCTCCAAAGTGTCTTCCAGCCAAACCCTGCCTCAAATTCATTAATCCTGCCAATAGCACCGCCAGAATCTACACCTTAGCCAACTGCAGCTTCATTCCGGCCGAAAAAAATCGAAAAAGTCATAAGAGGGCTAAAACAAAAGAAACCCCCGGTGGTGATCTACTAACACCAAAGATGCTGATCGAACTTCCAAAATGCGCTATAGAGGTCATATGCAAAATATTTAACGGGATCATTAATCTTGGCTATTTCCCAAAAAAGTGGAAGAAATCCGTCATTCTAATGATACCGAAGCCTCGAAACGACCACACAATTTCGTCATCTTACAGACCAATAAGCCTTCTGTCTTGTTTGTCTAAATTGTTTGGAAATTGCTTGTTAACTCCCATAATACCACATCTGGAAGCTCGCAATATTATCCCGGCACACCAATTTAGCTTCCGAAAAAATCACGGAACCATCGAGCAAGTGAACAGACCTCCGAAATACGCTCAGCCTTCAAACAGCGAGAATACTGTAGCGCTTTTTTCTCGACGTATTTCAAGCTTTCGACCGAGTTTGGCTTAATTGACTCATGCTTAAAATTAAAACATAGTTGTTAATATATACCCACAAGCTACTGGAATCATACCTCTAAAATAGGGTATTCTCAGTGAGATGCAACGCAGCTACTTCGGGCGACTATATCATCGAAGCTGGAGTTCCACAAGGATGCGCACTCAGCCCGTGTCTATATGTTTTGAATACTGTAGATATTCCTCCGAACGCACAACTAACGAACGCACGTCAACGTTCGCCGACGCTCCAAATGCCCAACGCAAGCAACAAACCAACTTGCTAATCATCTAATAGTAGTGGAAAGGTGGCTGTTCGACTGGCGCATTAAAATAAACGAACAAAAGTGTAAACATGCAACGTTTACTCTTAATAGAAAAACATGCCCACCGCTTTCACTAAACGGTATGCAGATCCCTCAAGCTAACGAAGTAACGTACCTTGACGTCCACCTTGACAGACGACTAACCTTGCGTAAGCACATCGAATGCAAGAAGATAACTATAAGTTACTACTCTACAATTTAGTCCTAAAGCCAATCTGGAAGTATGACTTCCAGCAGAGGGGGAACGCGAACAGCAGCAGCATAGACATCATACAGCGTGCACAATCAAAAATTTTGAAAATGATCACTGGGCAACTTGGTATGTTCGCAACGAAAACATCCACTGGGATCTGGGCATCCTCGCAGTGAAAGATGAAATTCAGAAGAAAAAAGAGTCCTTCAAAGAAAAATTGTCTTTACACCCAAATTCCCTGGCTTGGGGATTGACTCGGGTTTCTACCGGATCCCGCCTGCGACGCAACGACCTCCCAACCAACCAATCGATTTTAAGGGCCGTCTAACTCTGTATCAGTCAATATGACTGTTAGTTAAGTTAAAAATATAAGACTTGATATACCTCTTGTTAGTCTCGCAAAGATAAGATTCAAGAAAAAAAAGAAACGTAAAAAAAAAATATATATATATACATATATGTAAACGCAAAATATGTACATTTTTTTAAAATACTATTTAATTTTTGTAGTTAAAGATAACTGCATATAATTTTTCCCCAGAATTAAGTATTTCGAGTTATCCAAGTGACAGGACCCAAAAGGTTTTGTTCAGAATAGGTATATCCAATAGCCTCAGGGTCACATCCGGCGTCCCACAGGGTAGCCACCTTGGACCACTGCTATTCACATTGTTTATCAATGATTTGCCGCAGGTTCTAACCAAATCCAGAGTACTTATGTACGCTGATCACGTTAAACTTTGCTTGCAGTATAGGGACAGTTCTCGCCAATCAGACCTACAATCGGATCTTAATAACTTCCAAGCATGGTGTCATGCTAACGATTTACACCTCAACAGCTCAAAATGCAAACTTATGACATTTTCACGTGTTACTCCATAGTAGCCGCATTGAATCTGTCCAAAAGAACTTTTTGCTTTTCGCCCGCCGTGGCCTACCCTGGGATGCCAGCCTTAGATTACCGTCTCACTCTAGTAGACTTCTCCTACTTAATCTACCTTTTTAAGCTAACCGTAGGACGATGCTTGGCGTCGTCTTTTTACATAAACTTATTAACGGTGATGTGGAGAGCCCCTACCTGCTAGGCCAGATCAATTTCCATGTTCCCCGTCTTTCATCTAGAACTTTTATACCATTAGTAGTTAACCACTGTAGGCGTGAGTTTGAAGTGCATGAACCCTTTAGGGTTTTATGTACTAATTACAATCGTCTCTTTAGTAGTATTGACGGCATTAAAAGCCTTCAAAAATTAAAAACTGTATTGCTTGTAGGACTAGCCCGTAGTGTATCCTAATTTTTCCTCGTCCTTTTCTATTTTTTTTCCTTCTCTCGCATCTTTCTAGTACGCATTTCGTGCCGTACGTCACAAGGCTGCGCCCCTCGGTCGGTTGGGCGGGAGGTCGGCGTGGGACTCGCGCGAATCAAAAAAAAAAATATATATTACTGTAAATGATTTAGCTGTAAATTTACTGCCTAGATTAAGCAATGGATTTAATCATAATACGGTAGTAGGTTCACTTATACTTCAAACAGGGAAAAATCTGAAGTATCAACTGACAATAAATAGCGAAGCTAAGCCACAATCAAAAAACTTAACATAGAAGATATAGGTAGTGTTTATATGGAGGCTTAGATGCCTGTTAGATAGTGCAGAAACTATTGAACTTTGTTATCGCAACTAGCACATGGAACTAGGTGGACGGTTTGGTTGGTGGGTGAATGGATAAAGGTCTAAAGACACAACGACAACCTCTCATGCATGAATAAAAGCTCTTGGTTTGAGGTAGAACTCGTACTAACTTTATTAATGAAACTTAACAGTATTTATAGGTACAAAATTGCTTATGGTAACAGAAATATCGTCTAACAAATAAAGTGGGTTACTGCTTTTTTTTTTTTTTAATAAATATTTATTTGAGCAAGTAGGCAAGCTGCCTGACCTATCCAGGCTCTTATTTACTACTGTGTCAGCAATTTAAAGCGACAGTTACGAATTATAAATTAGACGATGCGCCGGGAGGGCAGCTCCCGAATAGTATAACGTCTCAGCCGCCTAGATGTGTGTGTCCTTGTTATCCGTCTAGCCAGGGGGATAGGGTGTCTGTTTAGTCTAAGCCGATGATTGGCAGCCAGAGAGTTTATCACATCACCAACTGCTGGTACTCCAAGTTTCCTTCTAATGTCAACGTTTCTAATATACCATTTCGCGTTGGCGATACGTCTCAAAAACTTTGCCTGAAACGCCTGAACCTTCCGCAAGTGCGACCTGGCTGCTGTCCCATATATAGCCACCCATAGCGCCACATTGGGGCTAGGAGCGATTGATACAGTCAAGTCTTACAACGCAGACTTAGCTTAGACTTTGGACCTGTTATCCAACTAATACGACTGGCCGTACCTTGCAGCTTCGCCCAAATCTGTTTGACATGCGAGGCAAATGTCAGCCTCTTATCAAGAACTAATCCAAGATAGGTGTGTTCCAGTTGCTGCGGAAGAAGTTGCCCATGAAGGAAGACTCCTGGGCACGCGTCTCTCCTAAGTGAAAATGTGACCACCGCACACTTATCATTCCATCTACAAGCCCAGTTCTCGAACCACTTCAAAAGAATTTGAAGTTTGTCAGTGGCGCTGTAAACACAGCTGGATCTAGCCAACACCGCAGTGTCATCCGCATACGTGGCAACACAAGTGCTAAGAGAGCTCAGGTGCAGCGGGGCATCATAAGCGGACAAATTATAAAGCGTTGGGCCAAGCACGCTGCCTTGCGGCACGCCAGCAAGAATCCTCTTGGTGGACGACACAGCCCCATCCTGGGCAACTTGAAAGGTCCTATTTAAGAGGTAGCTCTTGATAACCTCAAAGAGCTGAGGAGGGAGGAGCCCTTTGATCTTGGATAAAAGCCCCTGACGCCAGACCCGGTCGAAGGCCTGCTGAATATCCAGAAAGACCGCCACCACATACTGCCTGATCTGGAACCCCTCAACAATGAAGTCCACCACGCGATTGAGCTGCTCCGGGGTACCATGACCTATCATGAATCCAAACTGATGCCTTGGTATCGTATCTCTCGTATTCTCGTATTCTCGTATTCTCTCTCTTCGTAGCGGACGGTCGTGTTTTTGTTTTGCGCTCCGACTTTTGTGTTCATTGTGAATTTAAACCACCGGGGTTTCCTCTAATTTATCATCTAATATCAATAATAATATACCGTTTCGCTAGCGCGCGTGC
>VNJN01005258.1:0-16480 GCA_008042485.1 Drosophila mayri | reverse complement strand
TTAGTCATCAAAAATAATCATTAGACTTGAGTGAAAAATATATAACTTACAAATAAAAATCATTTTTGATCAAAAAAATAGAATTCAAAAATAATGATTATTCATGATTTTTATTATTTTTGCTCAAAATAAAACTCAAAACGAAATCACGGGTTCCGTGTTAGACTTTTGACCAATATTGTTTCATATTCCTTTATTAGGTACGGGGAGGTAGCTTTACGGTCCTAATTGTTGTTATTCTAAATGTTATTGCTTATGAATAAATGCTGCCGTGACAGAACATTCTCCCGGCCGTTGAACAGGTGTTCAACCTTCAGAAAGGTCGAACGAAAAACTTCGTGGGGTAGGTTCTTGTGCTGGTTGTTCCGTGCTCTGCTTGGATTCGGGTGTCCGGTGTAGAAATATCTTCTTTTTCTGTGTGGGGGTCTCTTCTGCTGGATCCTCGCCGGAGCTGTGTGGACGTTTTGTGGCTACTTTTTACTTTAACAAGGGTGCCAAACGAGTAACTGGTCGTTTGAATGTGCCTGATGCCGTTTTGACATCTACTACGCGAACCTGATTGTCTTTGCCCGGATACGTTTTTACTATCCGCCCCATAGGCCAGCTCATTACCGGCACGTTGTCTTCTTTTATTAGGACTAATAGTTCTTCTTTGACATTCTGGGCCATGGTCTTCCATTTAGTACGCATTTGCAGCTCTTGAAGATATTCCATGGACAACTGATGCCAGAACGATTGCTTGAGCCTGGATACTAACTCCAATCTTTTTACCAGAGTTTTTCCGGGTAGGGCAAGATTCGCATTAGAAGGCGCTACTAGAGGTTCACCAATTAAATGACCTGGAGAGAGCGCTGATGTATCCGTGGGATCAGATGACATCGGAGTGAGGGGTCTTGAATTGAGTATCGCCTCGACTTCAATGATTACTGTGTTGAGCTCTTCAAACGTTAGAGATGATGTGGCTGTGACTGATACCAGTAGCCTTTTCGCTGATTTTACTGCAGCCTCCCATATGCCGCCAAATGATGGCGCTCATGGCGGAATAAACTTGAACTCCACCTGCTGCTTACAGCATTGGTTTACGATCTTCGCCTGAGCCTGTTCTATGAAGATTATTTCTTCTAGCGCCTTTAACTGGTTGTTGGCACCTACAAAGTTGGTGGCGTTGTCACAATAAATTGTCTGACACTTTCCACGTCGACCCAAGAACTGCCGAAGAGCGGCGAGGAAAGCGTCTGTTGTCAGATCGCTTACCAATTCCAGATGCACTGCTTTAGTGGCAAAACAGCAGAATACTGCAATGTACGCCTTATCTCGTCTTTTTCCACGAATTTTATGGTGAATCCAAAAGGGACCGCAGTAGTCGACTCCAGAGTTGGAGAATGGACGAGCCTGTGTTACTCGATCCGCAGGAAAATTACCCATGATTTGTTTCATCAATTTGGGTCGTGCCCTTGTGCATCTGACACAATTGTGTATGATGCTTCTTGCCATTGTTTTGTCATTCAGAATCCAGTATTGTTGTCTGGCTATTGCTCTCAATTGCTCTCTATTGCGCTCCGCAATGCATGTTCTCTTCGTGCATCTCTCGTAAAAGCATCTTTACAATTTGATCATTGTATGGAAGCAAGATCTGATGCTTTGCGGCATATGGCAGGTTAGATTTTTCCAATCTGCCTCCGACTCTGATGAGTCCGTCATGTCCTAGTATTGGAGACAGCGACACAATTGAACTTCTTTTGTCCACTGTCCTGTGGATGCGCAGTTGTTTATGCTCAGCACTGAATTCAATTTTTTGAATTGTGCTTAAAGTCAGTTTCCTAGCATAAGTTAGTTCACCCACACTTAGAGTAGTTGTAGGAGATTGGTTCTGCTTGTGACAGAAGCGCAGCATGTAAGCTACAATGCGTTGCAACTTGTGAAAGGAGTTGCCCTGATTGCAACTGTATAGTTCGATCCCCAGTTGATCTTGCCATGTTTGCAAACTCACTTGCTTCACTCGTCGTTCTAGATCGCTGGGAGTGATGCTCGGTACCTTGGACCATTTGTCTCGGGAACCGTGTAAGAATAGCGGTCCGAACAGCCAGAGGTTGTGCCCCGCTAATTTGCTTGCCGCAATCCCCCTTGATAGCACATCAGCTGGGTAATTCGCGGATGACACATGGCGCCACTGAGATTGATGCGACATCGCCTGGATTTTAGCTATCCGATTTGCCACAAACGTGTGGTATGATGATGCGGACGCATTTATCCAGGACAGGACTACAGTTGAATCAGTCCATAAGTATCCAGATGCCTTGTCCTCAGACTTGCGCAAATCTTTTCTGACTCTGGGTCAACTCAGCTCCTAAAACTGCAGCACATAAATGACAGCGCAACTCTTGACTTTGAGCACAGCAAACGGACGGATACTTGATTATTTTTGTATGTGGCTCGCACATAAACTGCTGCTCCATATGCTCGTTCTGAAGCATCGACAAATGTGTGCAATTCTTGTGTGACGGGCACCTGTCCTTCGAATATGTGTCTTGGAATTTGTATGTTGTTTAGCGCTTGTAAGTCATTGCGGTAATTTTTCCAATTCACCTGAAGGTGCTGAGGAATCTCGTCGTCCCAGCCCATCTTTAATTCCCACAGGGTCTACATAAAAATCTTTGCCTTGACCACCACGGGGGCTAATAATCTTAGTGGATCGAATATTTGCGATGATTCCGAACTGACCACTCGTTTGGTGATGTTTGATGCTTCGCTTTTTTGACATCGTCCACATAACTGATCCTTTTGTGGCATCCAAAGCAAACCCAACGTCTTAACACTATATTGTTGGAGTGTTTCGTCTAACTTGACGTTAGAGACGATATCCTCCTTGGGAATTTGGCTTAATACGGAGCTTGTATCCGGGAGAAAGCAGTATTTTGTTTAATTCTTGTTGAATTTGTACGGCCTCTGGGATACAGTCTGCTCCTGTGAGACAGTCATCCACGTAAAAGTCATTTTTAAGTACGGATGATCCAAGCGGTAGATGATTCTTGGCCTTCTCGGACAGATAATCCAAGCATTTAGTAGCCAGGAATGGCGCTGATGTTGTACCATATGTGACCGTTTTAAGTCTATAACATTTTAGATCGTCTGGTGGTTTCTTACGCCATACGATTAATTGATGGAACTGGTGGTCTGGGTGCATCCACACCTGCCGATACATTTTTTCTATGTCTGCAGTAAACACATATCTGTGAGTGCGGAATCGTAGTAAGATTGCATACAATTCGCTCTGCACAGTGGGTCCAGCGTACAATATATCATTCAATGATTTATTGCTTGTCGTTTTACAGGATACATCAAAAACTACCCGCAGTTTTGTGGTACTGCTTTCGGGTTTCAATACACAGTGATGCGGAATGAAGTAGTGATCTGAGGGTACGTGTGTGGGTGGTACCGGTTTCATGTGTCCAAGACGTTACTCAAGACTTCTGGTGGCGTTCGTCGCTCAAATACCAAAAATCTGTTGGTTGCTGTTTTTTGAGATGGCCCCAGGGCTATTGCAACCTGTAGATTCGCTACAAAATGAGATTCGCAATGAGCTTCTATTGGAGATCGAGCCGTTTCATTGGTGTCTAGGTTTTCTAGTCTTCCTCTTCTGTGGTTGCCGCTGCACACAATGCCGCTGAGTCGTGCTCAGCAGGAATTTTTCCGGCCACAATCCATCCAAGCTTTGTATTTTGAAGAATTGGGCCTTCTGGCTTCATCAGCACATGATTTGGTAGAAGCAAAGAATAATAATGCTCTGCGCCAATAAGCATGTTAATGTTTCCTGGTTTGTCAATGTTTGGATCAGCCAGAGTGACGTTGTTTGGGACTTGTAATTGTGAGAGAATTAATTCATGAGCCGGTTGATCAGCTATGTTATGCGGCAGCACAAAGGCTTCTACTTGTTGAGCAAAATCATTATGCATCGACTTTATGAGAAGGTTTGCTCTAGCTCGACTGGTTTTTGGGTTGCCTCCAATGCCCTCGATGCTCAATGATGCACCGTGGAGCTTTGATGACAGCTTGGAGGCCATTCGCTCAGAGATTAGATTAATTTGTGATCCTGAGTCTAGCAATACTCGAAATGTAGCCATCTGACCATTACTTGCTTTGACCTTTGTCGTATCCTTCCTCGACTGGGTCTTCGTATTCTTCGTGCACAGCGAAATGGATATTCTGATATTGGGACCATAACGAATTTATCGAATTCCTTGCTATGGTCCTTCCGGTTTCGGAAAATTCTTTCAAAATTTCTTTCTTTGTCGCCGACATGCTGGTATCAGCTTGCTTGCAGGTTGCGGTAAGCTTGAAACGTCTACATTTTTCAAAGCATTGCTCGAGGTTGCCTTTCCGGGGTCATAGCTCGAGGTTTGAGCCATTGCATCGGTTATTACCGTTCTGTATCTGTCGTATGACTCACGAAAGTCTACGTAAAACTTTAAATATTGTGCGGTTCTATATCCCGCTGGAATACTTTTGTCATTATCCGCAAATCGATTCCCTGCTTTATCGATGGCGGCCAACTTTTTAATACGTTGGGAATTGCTTTCTTTCCGCAGAGTCTTTCTTAAAATTGCGGATCAGCTTCGATATTTCTTGCCTGACTTCTTCCTGCAAGTCTAACGCCTCTGTGACTGCTTGCTCCGTCTTATTAGACATATTGAAAATTGTTTTAGTTCCTGACCGTTGGGAGTGTTTTATTTGCTTTGACAGCTGGATACGCTCCTATTCGCAACAGTGATGTGGTCGAAGGAAACAAAAAATGTTCAATAGACTTGGGGGATTTTTAGAATTTAGAGTTTCTAAAAAAGGATTTTGGTCAAAGTTGTCAGAAAATCCCAAGAGTTACGGATTTTTCCTTTGTTGATAAAAATGTTCGAAAATTCCAAGAGTTACGGATTTTTCCATTTGATGATAAAAAATCGGAAAATCCCAAGAGTTACGGATTTTTTCTTTTGATGATAAAATGTCGGAAAATCCCAAGAGTTACGGATTTTTCCTTTGTTGATAAAAAGTCGGGAAATCCCAAGAGTTACGGATATTTCCTTTTGTTGTTAAAAATGTCGGGGTCACCAAATATTTTTTGGTGGGTATGACAATTTACGAAGATCTCAAGAGTTAAGGATTCTTTCCTATTGATTAGGATTTAGGAAGGTCCCAAAAGTTACGGATTCTTCCTTTTGATTGAAAATTAGGAAGATCCCAAGAGTTACGGAATCTTCCTAATGGCTAACGTCGGGTTGACGTGTTCGTCGGGATCACCAAATGTTTTTTGGCAGGTATGACAATTTAGATAGATCCCAAGAGTTACGAATTCTTTCCTATTGATTAGGTTTAAGGAAGATCCCAAGAGTTACGGATTCTTCCTAATTTTCAATCAAAAGGAATAATCCGTAACTCTTGGGATCACCAAATGTTTGTGTGTTGAGGCTCACATGCCTGGCAGATAGTGCATAAACTATTGCCTGTGGTTGTCGCAACTAGCACTTGGAACTAGGTGGACGGTTTGAGTGAGTTTGGGTGAGGTTGGTTGGTTTGATGAGGACGGTTGATTGAGTTGAGTTGAGTGCATGAAATACACGGCTATGATGTCGGACACATGTGCATCAATAAAAGCTCTGTTTTGAGGTAGAACTCTTACTGACTTTATTAATGAAAACTTAACAGTATATATAGGTACAGAAATGCTTATGGTAACAAATATCGTATAACAAAACTAATCATCATTCGTCATTGTCTCTTCCAAGTTAACGGTCGTGTTTTATTCTTGCGCTCTCGTTTTTGTAAAAACTCTACGTTAAAACCACCGGGGTTTCTTAAAACCTTTACTTTGTGTTCTATTTAGTTCCCGTTTACTTCCGGTGTGCATGCAGCTTTATTAATCTATTCTTAATCTCTTTATTTTTCAATAATTAATTGTGCTGCCTGTGTTTGCTTTTTCTATTCCTTTAGTGTTTCCTCTTTTCACCTCTCCCATTTAGCAGTTGTTGCTCTGTCGCGACAGTTAAACGTTTTCGAAGCTTCGCCTACTCTCACACTCCCCCGCTCTTTAGTGCTTCAACTCTCTGGGTGCAGCTGCACTTTTCGTCTCACATCTTTCGCCCTATTATCTATTGCTACAAGTACAGTGGTAAGTCTTTAATAATGTCTTCCGATATCGTCTGCTTCTCCAAATCCTGCAAGAAGGTAATTTTGTCAAGTGATCTTACCATCGGCTGCTGGCTGTGCGACAACATTCTGCACGCAAAGTGCATTTATGTTGCCGGCCGGACAGTTGATGACGTGAGAAAAAACATCGGCTTGCGCTACTGTTGCGATGCATGTCATGTAGTTGAAAGGCAAATGTCGTCTTTCATGCGACAAACCAAGGGCAGTTTTAAGGAGCTGTTATCGAGTTTCAATAAAACTCATAACAGCTCCCTAGCGCTTGAGAAACAATTTAATAGCCTTACGCTACTAAATGAGTCTCCAAGGCGCAAAAAAACTGCAACTGGAGTGCAGCATTGCGACGGATCCCAACAACCCGCGGCGGGCTCTCAACAGCAGCCGCCTTTGACTCAGCCTTCGACCTCAAAATTAAATCCCAGAATTCTGAGGTCAAGTGTTAGGAAAGATTCGGTTCCTGAAGGTGCTGTGGGACTAAACGTTCCACCGCAAATTTCAATTTCGTCTCCTATGGGAGAACAAATTTTGACCCCCCATAGCCCGTAAATTTATCCCTCCAGGAATTACCGGCCAATATGGGCAGTACAGGCACTCAGTCTGTTTCACCGAAAGCCCTCATAGCTGTCCCACCTACGAAACAAATATTTGTTTCGCGGCTCTTCCCTGGCCAAACATCTGAAGATGTTATTGCCTTTATACGAGGCAAAGTTAGAGCCGAAAATTTAAATTTAAAGGTGGAAAAAATCAAATTTTCTTACGCTAGGGATATTTTATCTTTCAAAATAAATATCCCAAACGAATTCTTCGGCACGATATGCTCAACTAAATTCTGGCCTGAGTATGTTGTAGTTAAGGAATACGAAGCTAAGAAAAAGAAACAGCCTGTTGGGATAACTCTTCCTAAGCCCGATCTGACCACTGTGCCCTCTACCTCCTCGGACTCAGTCCAAAAAAATTAAATAGTTCCCTTTTAATCTCCTATCAGAATGCAAGAGGCTTGCGGAGTAAGCTGCCTAAACTGTATTCCGATAGTTTTGCATTCGCCTCCCATGTTATTGTGTTCACAGAAACCTGGTTGAAGCCGGAGATTCTTAGCTCCGATGTTTTTCCAGCTGTGTTCACGATTTATCGGCTAGATCGGCATGTCAGGCGCGGGGGTGGGGTCCTCATAGCGGTCAACTCCTCTCTCACGTCTGAATTAGTAACTTTCGAGGAAAACAGCGAAGTTTCATTCCTTTGTATGAAGCTATCATTTAATGGTCGCTTTGTTTTTATTACATGTTCCTACATTCCCCCACTGTCGGAATTGCCCATTTTTTGGAACCACCTTTCCGACATTCGGATGGTTTCCAATATGCTTTCTGATAGAGCTCATTTAGTAGTCTTGATTTTTATATCCCTGGGGCTATTTGGTCCCTAAATACCTCCTCTAACACACTTCAATCCTCAACGCAACATGATTTTATTGCTGGCTTGTTAGACATTTCGCTGTCTCAAGTCAACCATGTACGAAATTCTTTAGAGCGCTTGCTTGATCTTTGTTTCGTCTCTGATCCGGCGAGCTTCAGTTTAGCGAGGGTGGCGCCTCTGACGCAACCTATCATCCTACTTTCAATGTGACACTCGATATTGGGGCTGTTATTCAGAAAATATCTGATAGACCAGCCAAAAGAGTTTACTGCTTTCGCAAGTCTGACTTCGACCGGCTGTATAATTTTATTTCTGACTTTAACTGGTCTGATTTATACATGTGCACTGACATGACTGATGCCGCAGACATTTTTTACAATGCGATAAATCCATTCTTCTCAGACTGTGTCCCGCTATATTATCCCTCAATCTCAAATAAACCACCTTGGTTTACCAAAGAATTGAGTCGCTTAAAAATGTAAAGTCAAGGCTGTACACGAAGTTTAGAAAAACCGGTTCTCGTTCTGACCTCTCTAATTATATATTGGCTCGGTCAAACTTCACCGTACTGAACGCACAGTGCTACAAAAATTATTTGACTCGTTGCAGGGTCCAATTTTCCCAGAATCCTAAACAGTTCTATAATATTTTTAACATTAAACGTAAGACGGTAACTCATCCTTCATCACTTTCGTTTGCAAACGCAACTGTGAAGGGCGATCAGGCAATTGCTGATCTTTTTGCCCAATTTTTTCAAACAACATATTCCATTTCCATTGACCTAAATCAGACTTATTCTTATAGCGTGCCCAGTTCGAACCTAATTTTCTGCCCATGTTTAAAAGAAAGCTCTCTCCTTTTAGATCTTCATTGTGTAAAGCCAGTTTATCTGCCAGGTCCCGACGGAATACCGGGCTGTGTGCTAAGGTATTGTGCCGATGCCCTGTGCTTGTCCCTTCTTAAATTGTTTACCTTATCGTTAGAAACCTTGCACTTTCCCCTTATTTGGAAGGAATCATTCATTATTCCTCTCCACAAAAAAGGTAACAAATCGGAGGCCAACAACTATAGAGCTTAGGCTTTCGGCCATTCCTAAACTTTTCGAAAACATTATTAATCCACATTTGCAGCACCTTTGTAGATCGGTAATTTCTCCATATCACCATGGATTTGTTAAGCGAAGATCAACAACTACAAACCTTCTGGAGCTCACTTCCTTCATTATAAGGGGTTTCCAGAATAACCTTCAAACGAATGTACTTTATACTGACTTCAGTAAAGCATTCGATTCTGTTAACCATTCCCTTCTCCTCAGAAAACTTGACTTAATGGGTTTTCCAATTGATCTTCTAAGGTGGATCTCTAGTTATCTGACTGGCAGGACGCAAAAAGTCCTCTTTAAAAATAATTTATCTAATGTTCTCCAAGTCACCTCAGGTGTCCCGCAAGGGAGCCACCTGGGGCCCTTATTGTTTACAATATTTTCTAACGATCTGCCCAAAGTTATGACAAATTCTAGAGTATTCATGTACTCATGTTGCTTACCAGTCTGACTTACAAACAGATCTTGATAGCTTCCAAACCTGGTGTTGTAGAAACCTATTAAACTTAAATGGCTCTAAATGTAAGCTAATGACATCCTCTCGTGTCGTTTCCAAGCTTGCAACTTAAATACTTAACTGCTGCTCTTTGGATAGAATTAACTCAGTTGATGACTTGGGTGTCCGTCTGGATCCCAAACTTGACTTTATCGATCATATTTCGTACATGGTAAATAAAGCCAGGGGTATGCTGGGATTTATTAAACGGTGGTCGAAAGAATTCGATGATCCTTATGTTACTAAAACTTTATATATTTCATTAGTTCGCCCTATCTTAGAATATGGATCTTGCGTTTGGAGCCCTCAGTACGGAGTCCATAGTAAACGCATTGAATCGGTTCAAAAGAACTTTTTGCTTTTCGCTCTACGCGGTTTAAACTGGGATGCTGACCAGNGTCAGAGAATGCAATAGTCGGTTAACTATTGTAAACTTGTGCTGGCTTGGTTCCTCGGGTGATTCCCGGTCACGCGTAACCTTATTAACGGCGACGTGGAAAGTACTGACTTGTTAGGCCAGATCAATTTCCACGTTCCGAGTAGAAATACTAGATCCTACATACCTTTAGTTTTGCGCCATGAACTCCTATGAACTGCATGAACCCTTTAGAGTACTGTGTGCAAGTTACAATGATTTGTACTCGGTAATCTCACTTGCTGATTGTCTTCCTAAACTAAAAAGTTTAATCCTTACCCACTTAAATTGCATGCAAGCAAACATTCAGGCAGCTCGCCGGTAGCTTATTTCCTCGTATTCTTTCCTATAGTTTCAATCGCGTCTACTAATACCTAACCCTAACAGGCACGTGCCTGGTTTCATAAGGGCCACTTGATTGTACTGACCGTAGTGCATCAAAGTCTAAGAATGAATGTGGGTTACTGTGAATAAGAGCTACTGTGTATGTTGGTTATTGTTAGCTATATGACCTGACACTTATTGCTCTATTTCGCTTTCCTCATGTCCGCCAGCTATGCATATTCGCTTGACCTGGTAACTGATACTTTATGAACGACAAATGCGGCTGCGACTGAAAAATTATTATGTCGTATTCTAAATGTTATTGCTTATGAATAAATGCTGCCGTGACTGAACAGGGGGCTTGTGGGAGGCAGGCCTTAAGAGTTTTAAGACCTTGTTTTAGAAGTCCACAGCCGCGCGGAAATACACGTTTGAGGAGCTTTCTACCCTCCTGGCAAAGATCGAGGCGTGCCTAAATTCGCGGCCGCTCGCGCCAATGTCCGAAGACCCCGCTGATCTGTTGGCGCTTACACCCGGGCACTTTCTGGTGGGAGGCCCACTTCTTACCACGGTTAAATCCGCACCGCGCGAGGCCTCATCAAGCGGCCCGTGGCGAAGGTCGTGCTACTTCCTACGGAAGCGTCCACCTGCCCACAATAACAATGCGTTCTTCCGCTTCGATGTTCCCGACCACTGTGCCGTATCGTACCGCTGACCGTAATTCCTATTCGTAGTTCACACCATTATTAATAACGTTGTTTTGTTTCCCGTCATGTTTTCGCCAGTCGTATTCAGCACGATAACGCCACGTCCACGCAACGGCCAATCCCTGGAGAGCAGATGTACTCGAGGTACACAGTCCTACCGATGCCGAAGCTGCAATGGGATCCATCCACTGAAGAAGTGCCGCCGCTTTCTGCGTTTAAGCGCCGAGAAGCGGCTCCGGGCGGTTCTTGTCAACCGATATTGCTCCAGTTGTTTGGCCCACGAGCCGTGCCGTCCACCGTTCGTCCGCCCGCGCCAGGTGCACCTAGGCAATCTTCCGCCTCTCGTCAAGGGCGCGCAGGACGCGGCCGCTACGCCAACCCTGTCGTCGCTGCTGCAGCGGAATTGTGTCAATGTTTTGCCGACTGCGCTTGTGCGGATTGACACCGGGACCCGGAACTTCGACACGGGGGCCCTCATTGACCCGTGTACGTCCTCGAGCTGCATTGAGGCTTCTCTAGCGGCTATTTCCGTCTGCCCACTACTAGCGTGGAGGACGAACAAATTTGTTCGGCCACCGTGGGGTCTAAAACCGACGAGACTGTGCGGCTGGATGTTATGTTCAAAATTTAGCCTCACGTCCGCGTTCGTACGCCGTCCCGAGAGCTGAGCGATGCGGTGCGTGCCCACTTCCGAGGCATCACCCTGGCTGACGAGCGGTTCTATTTGCCAGCCACGATTTCCGTTGCCCTGGGCGCGGACATGTATCCACGCATCATTCAGCCGGGCTTCCTGAAGATTCAGGACGGGCTACCGGTGGTTCAAAGCACTGTTTTTGGATGGTCGTGTCCGGAGCCTGCCACCAGCCATAACGACGTGGGACCTATTGCAACCCGAGTGATTGCAAGGAGGGCGGGATGTTTAGGTGACGGGCCCACTGTGCCGCCTCACCAAAACTTAAGAGCGCACCCGCGCTCGCAACTTTTGTGGTCAGGTCCTCGGCTTTCCGCCACTCGGGCCCGCTCCCGTACTGTTCAGCTGAGCTTATCGGCCGGGAGCGCGGCCCTTATGTTAAGTTAAGTTAGTTCAATGTATGAAGCGAACCGAAATACATGCGATTGCACCCTGGAATTTGTACCATCGACGCCCCCGACTTCTTCTTTATTTCGATTCCGATCGCGCGGTGGTTTTTTTTTGTGCTACCAGCGTACCGTTGTCATGTGCATCACCCGTCTGTGGAAATCTTTTTGCACCTCTTCACACCGTTAGTTATAAATTTATTTAATTTTAATTTTATTTAATTTATCTGGACTTATTTTATTTAATTCGTAAATCCTTTTATTTGAATTTAATTATTGGTTGATTTTTTTATTTATCTATTTCAGCTTGGTTTATTATTTAAATTTTGTTTATTTATTATCTTTTGATTTATTTAATCATTCACTGCTCCGCAGGCTCTATGTTTCCTTGATGAAGGATTTTATCTTTCAGGACCTCGGTGCTTAGGATGTATAATTTTATATTTTCTTTTCGGTGAGTTCGCAACGACGTTGTTCCTAGCAGGATATTTTCTTAAAATTAATTTATGACCCGATGTGTTTTCGACGGAAGAGTATTTCTGAGTGTCATATTCTAAATAAAAGTCCAGTATATAAATTAGTTCAAGGGGTTAACTCCGTGGTGGGCGTGTCTTCCAAGTCTGCAGTGCACCGGATCTCGGTTGCACATTTGGATGGTAGCGGCGACGAAGGCCTGCAGCTATGTTACGCGCTGCTGGTAGAGACTCGATGGAGTTCTAACCAGATGAATTTTGAAAGCCCCGCAAAAGTGGGCTCCACCTCGTGGTTCAATGAAGAGACAAGATGATTTCGAGTTGCTCTTATTTTTATTGATGTGTCACAATCGACCGCTAATCTGAGACTAACTAAAACAAGCTTAATTTAGCCTCAACCCCGTGTTTCTACCTTTTCTTTTACTCTTCCTAAACACCCACTCCGAGTACCGCTGGAGCTTATCACTATCAACTAGAACTATTCGCGAACTATTGAACTTTGGAGTCGTACCGCTGATACTCTTTTAGTTTGAGTATCACCTGCGAACAACAACCGACTTCGCCTTGCTCTAGTATAGGGTATAGGGAGTCAGAGAATGCAATAGTCGGTTAACTATTGTTAATTACTCCCTCCTTTTAAATTTGGACGTCCTCGGCCATTTCCATATTGGTTAGGACTTTTCATACAGCAGTGCCGGCCAACAAAAATGTTCGCTATTTCCTTTAATAAGTGGTTATGTGCAATGTTGAGCCAGGTCAGCAATCCAAGTTGTAGAATCCTCTTTTACCGAGATACCCCGTGCAGGTGCAGGTTTCGCATCCTCTTCAAAATAATGCAGCATTTGGGCCACTGTAAAAGGAATCACTGACTGTGTTGTTTTCCCAGAATAGTTACGCTTATTTGTTTAACTTTTTGGCAAAGAGAAAAAGAATATACAAAATATTAAATATCTTACAGACTATAATACATTCAATTGGGCCAAATCAAGTAGCCGAACCAAAGTGGCCTTCAAAGAAATTCTTTCATAATCGCCTCTAATTTGCTAAATTATTTTTCTTGTGTTAATATTACGGCAATAAATAAGTTTGATGAGAAAAGTTGGCTTTCCTTGCCTTGGTCAATTTCGCTATAATGAAATATCAAAAAGATGGAAATGCGCCTACGGATAGCAAAAGAAATAGAGGCCAGTAAAGTGATGTCTATCGTATATTGTCCTTATGAACCACCCTCCCTTTTATGAGAACGGTGGTTCCCAGATCAGCTTCAACTGTGTTCTCTACGTAAAGTGGAGTAAGCTTGTCTCCTAAGCGTCTATTTGATTTTACGAGAACCGTCTTGCCTACTTAAAATGCCCTATTTCGACGAGATGGATTATTTCGACTCAGCTGCTCCTGTTGTGCCTTTGTTAGCTTTCCAACTATATCCGGAGCAAGTTCAGAACTTGCATAGACAACCTCAATTGGTTTCCTGTTCGTTTTCCGTCTGTTGAGAATATATCAATATGTATCATCTCACCCACACGCGTCGGTATTGGGGTCACACCAAGTTCTTGTTTTATCAGATGCCTATTGATGCCTTCTCGCAAACTTTGCAATTTAGAACCACTTCGGTTGCTATTTTGGCAATTAATATTCGAGTAAAAGTTGCCTAACATTATCCTGGGCAGACCTGTGAGTCCTGTTATGCTCTATGACCATTATTTCCAGAATACCAGAATATGGTAGCAGGAAATAGCTTAACCAATTTATATTGAATATGGGCCAGAACCGGCAGCTCACAGTGCAACACATTTACTACGTTCGGAGTTAGAACATTCTTTACCAAATCTAGCAAATCCTCCCTACTGCTAAAAGTAATAAGGTGCCGTGTCTTTGACCCAAACATTATAAACATCCTGTAACTGGAGGTAGTAGCTTCTTCTAAAACTATCTGATTTTGAAAGCAGTTGACTGGCTTGTCAGTGGCTTCGATTACATTCGTCAAGGATTCTTCGCTGTGCATCGTTGCGGCATCCGACTTTGGGGCATTGTGTAGAGGATGAATGTTCTGACGCGACAAGGCGTCCGCTACGTAGGTCTCCTTTCCAGGTTTGAACAGGACATTAGCGCTTAATCTTGGAGTTCGCGATTTTATCGGAGACCGCAAACGTGAGAGGCTGGTGGTCAGTTTCGATGTTGATGTCGTTTTTTCCATATAGGTAATAACGCAGGGTATCTTAAGCCCATACAATCGCCAAAAGTTCTCTCTTATTTGTGGCGTAGCTAACCTCCCTATCCTTTAGCACTCTCGAAATCATGGTTACCGGTCTTTTATTTTGCGATAAAACCGTACCTATCCCCGAAGAGGAAGCGTCTGTTGTCAGGTCAAATGGTCTTGAAAAATCTGGGTAGTGTAGAATTACATCTTCTGAGGCAAGGATGTTCCTCAGTCTGTCAAACGCGTTGATTTCGGCATCGTCTAAATCAACAGACACATTCCTTGATCGATATTTGCTAACTTAGCGGAAGCGGGTAATTCTCCCTTAAGGAGATTAGTTAAAGGTCTTGCTATCGTTGCGAAATCCTTGACAAAACAACGATAGTAGCTAGCAAGGCCCAAAAACGACCTTAGCTCATAAACGTAACTGGGCTTTTTGAATTCTTTAATGGCCCTCACCTTATCTAAACTCGTTTTTATACCCTCTTTGCAGACAACAAAGCCAAGAAACTCAACATTTTCCATAAAAAATTGTGATTTTTCTTTTGATACCCTCATGTTAGCGCTATGCAATCTCTGAAAGACTTCGTCAACATAAGAAACATTCTCCTTTTTCGTTTTCAAGACAACGATGACGTCATCTACGTAGACGTAGCAGTAATGGCCAATTTTATCTCGAAGGACATCGTCGATTGCTCGCTAAAAAATGCTGGAAGCGTTTTTCAGGCCAAAGGCAACCGGCAGAACTCGTATTTTCCACTATTTACCGAAAAGGAAGTTTTCCCTCGATCACCCTCCGCGAGATTAATTTGGACTTAAGTTCAAGGGTCGTGAAATAGCGTGCCTTTCCGAGGTTTGAGAGTATCATCGAAATACTCGGCATCGGGTATTTGTCGGCGATCGTCTTTGAATTTAATTTCCCAAAATCCACCAAAAGTCTTTTATCTGTGCCCTTCTTTCCTACAACCCATATAGGGTTGTTATAGGAGGAATTTGATGGTCATATAATACCATTTCTGAGCAAAGCTTTGATCTCATTATTTACAAAATCTGCAGCTCCCATGGGAAACGGATACATTTTTGAATAGACGGGCTCATCATTCTCTGTTCGGATACGCGCCACAACTTTTGTGTTAAAGGGCAGCCTTTTATTCGGGTCAGCAAAAACATTCAAATTGAAAGACATCATCTGCCAAAACTCCGTCTGTACTTCAGGTGGAACAACTATTTCGCTGATATCTGTAAAATTAACCTGCGCGCAACTGTGAAATTGCAGTGCCTCAACACACCCATTGACGATTATAGCCTTTCTTTCCAGGTCAATAAACGCGCCTACTTCTAGTAAGTCTAGTCCTGTTATACCATCAAAAATTGTAAGAACGGGTAGAAGGAAAAATGGGCTTCTCACACCAAATATATATAAGTAGCATTTATTTTTTATCGTATTACAGCCATGAATAGATTAAACATTACAAGAAGACTGCACAGGGATTGGAGTTGGTATTTCTATACTGTCTTTTGTGTAGCTTTTAGCTGCCCCAGTATCTACCAAAAATTTTCGAAGTTTCCTTGCTACTGTCCGTTGTACGAACGCTGTGCTAAAAAATGAACATCGTCATCCTCATAGTCAGTTTCCTGGCCAGCTTCTATATCGTCCACAGCATCCTCCGCCGCCTCATTATACTGCCTGTCCGACTGAGATTGCGCCTGGTCTTCTTGAGACAGATGATTTATTCTCTGGCGTCTTTGATCCGATAGCCGCTGCGAGCTTGCAAATCTCTTAAAAGTTGACGACTACTTCCGGACGAATGAGGAATAGCTGGGCCCTGCGCAAGTGTTTGTTGGCTTTGTGGCTGCTGGATGAATGGATCTACATCCATTTCCTCAACTGGGTCACGTGAAGCTATGCTTGGCGAGGAGCTCGCTCTCTCACAAAAAATGGAACTTTCCCAGTATGCCTAGCTTGTTGGTCAAAAGTTACTTCAGGTCAGCTCTGGCCATTACGTCCTTGTTGTTGTGTCTGTCTGGAAACCTATCTTCAATGGACTTAGCATACTGCGACGCAAACATATACCGTTCATGATTGG